>JAKGGE010000621.1:0-16022 GCA_023748175.1 Hoolock leuconedys | reverse complement strand
GGTAAGGAGTGGCCTGGTAGAGGCACCTCAGCACCCAGACTAGCCAGATTCAGAGTAGACAGGCTCAAACTTCCCAGATGGGGCAGCCGGGCAGGGGCACCTCACTTCCCAGGTTGGGTGGCGGGCGGAGGGGCTCCTCATCCCAGTTAAGGTGGCGGACAGGCTCGACTTCCCAGAGTATGGGCGGTCGGGCTGAGGGTCGTCTCACCTCCCGGACGATGGGTGGCAGACAGAGCTCTCCTCACCTCCCAGGGCGATGGGTGGCGGTGCAGAGGCCCTCTCACCTCCCAGGCCCGAGGGGTGGCGGTGGCTCTCCTCACCTCCCAGACAGTGGGAGGTCCCGGGCAGGCAGCTCCTCACCCATGGTCGGTGTGCCAGGCAGGCTCCTCACTTCAGATGTTGGGTGGATTGGGCGGCTCTCCTGACACTCCCGGTTGATAGCTGGCCGGGCAGGAGGTGCCTCTCCTCACCTCCCGGACGATGGTGGGCGGGCAGAGGCACCCCTCACTTCCCAGACGATGAGTGGTGAGGGGCAGAGGTCTCCTCCTTCCAGACAGGTTTGACAGGGGCAGGGCGCTCCTCCCTTCCCAGACGTTTGGGTGGCCGGGCAGGCCCCTCGTTCATTCCATGGTGGCGGGCACAGGCACTCCTCACTTCAGGCGAGGCTGGGCAGGCTCCTCAATTCCCAGATGGGGTGGCGGGCAGAGGCCCTCCTCAATTCAAGATGGGGTGGCCTTGCAGGGCACTCTCACTTCAGATGGGGTGGTGGGGTAGAGCTCTCCTTCCCAGGCAGGGTCGGGGCAGAGACGCTACTCACTTCAGATGGGGTGGCGGACGGAAATCCCTCAAGTTGGGTGGGCAGAGGCCCTCTCACTTCGGAGGTTTATTGGCTGGCGAGAATGCATCCTCCGTCTTTAGACTTTACCAAACGGGGAAGGAGATATGATGCCACCCAGGCCTCAGCCTCCTCCTTCCTGCTGGATCACCGCTGCAGCACTTCCGGTTCTGCTCTCAGCCCCATGGCTCCGCCCTGAGGACAAGCACTGTACCCACTCACTGGCATGGGGGCCTCGGGCCCAAACATCGGGCAGGTACAGGTCCCAGCCTCCAGGCTGTGACATGGCTCTCTCACCTTGAAGGAGGCATCAGTGACCGGCCAGGCCAGGGTGACAGGAAGCTCCCAGAATGTAAAATGTGGAAGAAATGCAGCGGTGGGGATGACTAGTCGGCTCAGGAACAGCTGCTCACCTAGAAGGCAGGAGATCTAACCTGGCACCCACCTCCCCGGGGTGAGTACCCCACTGCTGCCCCCCCAGGGATCCTGGGGTGCCTCCCAGGTGCCTGGGGAGCCATGAGACCCAGGGGTGTCCTCCCCAGGCCCTGCCTGGCAGCATCTCCCATGCAGGTGGCTGACACAGAGTGGGGCGGAGGTTGTTGGGTGGCTCAGAGCCCCAAGCAGTGTCTGCAGGAAGTAAACAATGAGGATCGACAGGAACCAACGCGACAATCCAGCTATGGGATGAATGCATGGCAGAGACCAGGCTCACCTCCTGAAGCAGCCACCACGAAAGGCCAGGAACGGGCGGGCTACAGCTAGGACCGCAGCCCCCCGGCACATCTGCAATCCCCCCACCCATGCTGCCTGCGCCTGCAGGCACGCAGGAGATCCAGCCTGCTCTAGACTTCACCACACAGATGTGTCCCAGGAGTTCTTAATAGCACTTTTGCCGGGACCCACCTGGGCGGTATTTGAAGACCAGCCACCGGCCAGCTAAGGGCCTGGCCCTGGTCTACAAATGACATCTACCTGGCTGGCCCAGGCTGAGGACTTACCTTCTGAATCATCTCAGCCAGGTTGGCCAGCAAAGACTTTGGCCACTCGGAACACCATGAGCCTATAGGGGCTGACCAGGTTTGAGCCATGTCTGTGGCCCACAAACAACTTGGTGCATCAGCAGGTTCTCCTCGGCTGGGGCCTGGGACCGAGGTAGGTTGGGGCCAGCCTTCAACTGGCGCAGGTCTGCGCCGGGTCCATGCCCCTCTAATGCCTTGCTCACCCTTGCTTGTGACTCCTCCTGGCCAGGCAGACAAGCTGTCACAGATGACAGCCCGGGGCCACCGGGCAGGCAAGGAGAGGGCAGGACGGAGGCAGGTAAGACCCAGGCCCCTCTGGAGGACTCACATCCTTAAGGGAAGGCTGAGGCCCCTTCCAAGGGACTGAGGCCACCATGGCAGAGGCCTGCCCAGAGCCTGAGGGGGGTTGAGGGAGATCCCCAGAGGGTCCAAAAGGGGAATGCCCGGGCCGCGCCAGGCAGCCACGGAAGTCTGGGGTCTGCCAGAGGATCAAGCAGGGGATGACGGGCCTGCCTCCCCATCCCTCTGCTTGATCACCACTGCTCTGCTCTTGATGAAGGTCAAGATAGTTTGGGGGTGGCTGTTACCTGCCTGGGACAGAAGGAGAGGGGACAGGCAGGATGGGCTTCATCCACAGCTCCATGAGAAACCAATTCTAGGGTCTGGCAAAAGTTGAGCCTAGAAAAGGCTGGTCTGTGTTCCACCTCGGGCAGGCGCTGGGAGAGGGATCCTGAGGCCACGGGAGCCAGGGCCAGGGTTGACCCCAGCACAGGCCACTGACTGGCTCCACCCACTGAGCATTATCTCTGGGGGTTTTCAGTGGTGTTCAGAGAGGGGCTGAGGCTCACCATTTCTCCTGACACACACCGGGCTGGGAGGCTGCTGCCCAGAGCCTGCTTGTCAGGCATACCAACGCAAGCTGCAGTAGGCTCTCAGCCACATCTCCAGGACCCGGGGAGGTGTAAGCAAATCAGTGGCTGGGGGGCAACTGCGGCTCAGCCCGCACCACCAGGGCAGCAGCTGGGTGGGACTGCTTTTCCTACTTCAGATGGGAGGAGAGACTGCACAGCCCTGTGAGGTTTGGCTCCCTCTTTGGCCCTCCAGAAGCCAGGGTGGGTTTTTTCTCCCAAGCCCAGGGGCACAGTGCTCCCCTGGTCAGGTAGAGAACCCCACCTGCACCAGACAGGTGGGACAGGGCAGGGCTTTCCTGAGTGGCTGGTTTGGAAACTGAAACAGAAAGAACAATGTGGCCCTCCAAGACTTCTCTCTTCCTGCCAAGGCCTCTGTGATAACACTTGCTTCCTCCTCCTTTATCTGCCCCAGAGGACCTCCCACCCTGCTGGGCACACAGAAGACACAGGCACATTACGTGGACGGGGTCAACACTCACAGCTCTGAATGATGCGCCCAGGGGCTGGTGGCCAAAGCAATGCTGCAAGAAGAGGTAGAGTTTCTGCTGACCTAACCCTGGACAGCTGCCCTGCAAGGGATGTGGAAGGTCACCTGCTTTGCCTCAGCAACAAGGTTCTGTTTCAGATGAGCCCAGCGCCCATCAGTGAGAGGGTCGGCTCTGCCGGGAGAGAGACCAAGCAACCTCCCCAGAGGTTCAGCACCCAATTCTTCAGAGGAAGAAACCAAGGTCCAGAGAGGTTAGGGTCCCAAGGGACACACAGCACCCAGGCGGCTCTTGTGTCAGTACAGCCCCAAGACATCTCACCTCAGTCCCATACAAACAAAGAGCTTCCACTCCTGCTGGTCCTGGTGGCTCAAGGTCAGGGGTCGCCTCCAGCCTTTCCCGACAGGCTGGAAGAATATGAGATGCAAGAGATGGCAAAGACACAGGGCCTCCTCTGGCCGCCTGGAGAGAGGCTCTGAACTGGGGCAGGGTGAGAGTTCCTTCCCCAGGGCCTGGAGAGGCCCTCACCTACCTGTGAACAGAAAGTGACCCTCTCTCCCCTGCCTCCATGCTCTGAGACGCTGTGGGCTAATCTAGGAGGGAAAGTGGGGGAGACAGCAGCTGTGGGAAGTCAAGTGGCCACCCACTGCTCTGAAATTCCCAGGGCTGGTGGTATGGAGTGGCGGAGGGTGAGGCCTCACTCTGCTTCGGGCTGTTGGCAGCAGGCACCTCACCAACACATGCTCCCTCAGTAGGCTGAACGACTCTGGGTGGGAGAAGGAGGGGGGTGAGGGCCTGGGAAGGAACCTCGCACCCATAGCACTGGCCTCCAGGTCTGACATCCCCGCCTGTTTCCGTTTCCACACAGGAGGCACCCAGCCAGGCCGGGAGTGGGGGCCACCCCTGGGGCACCACTCGTGCCTGGCACCCAGCGACATGTTCCTGCACCCTGCTTGGTCTGAACTGTGACCAGCTGTGGTAGGGCCTCCACACAGCCCACCCTGGGGGAGGCTCCACTAAGACAGAGACACACATCTGCAGAGTGGGACTCTCAGCCTGCTTCTGCACCCCCTCAAGAAACTCACAGCGGTGGCACAGATGTGTGCCCTTGGGCACTGGTGCCTGTCTTGATCCCCAGGCAGGAGAGCCAGCAGCACCCACAAGCTCTGGATCCAGGGTTCACCTGCCCCTCCCGGGGCGTGTGCAGAAAGCACACATGGGAACCCAGGTGGTGCCCCTCAGACCTGTAATTCCCGCACTTGGGAGGCCAAGGAGGAAAGATCGCCAAGAAGTTCAGATTAGCCTGTGACAACATAGGGACACCCTGTCTCACAAAAAAAAATTTTTTAAAAGTTAGCTGGGTGTGGTGGTGCCCAAAAAGCCTTTAATGACCTCAGGAGGCCAGGTGGGAGGATCACCTGAGCCCAGGAGTTTGAGGCAGGCCGGTAGTGAGCTAGGATCGCATACTTAATCTCAGCCTGGGTCAGAGTAAGACCTTGTTCAAAAATAAGAACCCCATGGCTTCACTTTTCTCCCCAATTCCTTCCACCTGCTCCTCATCCTGGACACAGCCAGGTGAGAACTCGGCCCAGTAGAAGCCCCGGGCGTCACTTCCTCTGTTGCCCAGGGACCTGTGGTCAGGAAAACCCCAAGACAAAAGCAGTCAAGCATATTAGGCCAAACTTTTTTTTTTTTTTTCTGGAGACAAGGTCTCCCTCTGTCACCCAGGCTGGAGCACAGTGGCGCAATCTCAGCTCACTGCAACCTCCGCATCCAGGTTCAAGCGATTCTCCTGACTCAGCCTCCTGAGTAGCTGGGATGACAAGTGTGTGCCACCATGCCCAGCTAATTTTTATTTTTCATAGAGATGGGGTTTCACCATGTTGGCCAGACCTCAGGTCTCCCAAAGTGCTGAATACAGGCGTGAACTACTGCGCCCAGCCTAGGCCAAACTTTTGATTTGTAACATACAAGCAGGATCCTGGAGATCTAGCCGGAGAGGAAAGCCTTTTTGGTGGCCATGGGCTTCCTCTGGTTGCTTAGCACTGGGAGGGCAGGTGGGAGCATCGAGAGTAGACGAGGGCAGGGAAGTGGGGGGCGCTTGAGGGTAAACCTGAGTCTGAGTGATATGTCATCGTTGTCCCCCAGTCCCTTGGGTCTAACACATTCAGGCATGGCTGGTGGTCTGCCCTGGTATATCCCTAAAAGCAATCCCACCACGGGCCACTGCCCATATCGCTACCCACTCAAGTCTCCCCGTCAGGAAACTGTCCCCACAGGTCCGGGTGACACACCCCAGAGATCAGGGGCTGAGTCTGAAGATGGAGCTATGGGTAATGTTCAGCTGGGAACACAGGCACAGCTACCACCACTCACACCAGGCTGGATTTTTTGTATTTCTTGTAGAGACAGGGTCATGCATAAAAGGTTCTGAGTTTCAAGCAATCTACCTGGCCTCAACCCCTGTAGTACTGGGATTACAAGCGTGAGCCATTATGGCTGGCTATTTTCCACTATCTGTATCGTTAAGTCTTTGCGCAATGAATTTGCGTTGTTTTGGAAGAAAGGGCCAGGTGCAGTGGCTCACGCCTGTAATCCCAACACTTTTGGGAGGCCAAGGCAGGCGGATCACTTGAGGTCAGAGTTTGAGACCAGCCTGGCTAACATGGTGAAATCCACGCCCTCACTAAAAAAATACAAAATTAGCCAGGTGGGTGCTGTAATCCCAGCTACCAAGAGGCTGAGGCAGGAGGAATCACTTGAATCTGGGAGGTGGAGATTGCAGTGATGAGCTCGAATTCATGTCACTGCATTCCAGCTTAAAAACCTGAGTGAGACCCCATCTCAAAAAAAAAAAAAAAAAAAGATCTGGAAGGAGAAAAAGTATGAGACATAATACCTGTACCTATGCCTCGCCCAACTAGAAGGGCACCAGGTGGGGAAGTTGCACCCAGGGTCTCTTTCTCCTCCCTCCCAGCCTCAGCCCAGCCTGCCCCCTCCTCCCAATCCTGGCCTTGGGATCCTGAGCCGTGAATACTCCACCCCTGCAGCTCAGGGAGGGGATCTAATCTCCATGGGAACTGGAAAAAACTGCCTTCCCCAAGCTGGTGCACTTCTGTCTCCACCCCTCAGCTGGTCCTTCCAAAGGGTCTGGAGGGGCCCACTGTCTGCCCCTGCCCCAGCAGTCATCACATGGAACCCCTTCTCAGGGTTATTTTCCCACAGGTTTGTTGGAGCCAAACTTCTCTCAGCTCTGCACCCCCTCTAGCTATAGCTCCCACATGGAGTCCCTGGCCCACACCTGCTTTGTTTCTTAAGGATGTGTGTCCCCAAAGCTACACATTTCCCATCAAGCTGACTCGACAGCACTCCTCAGCTCACCCCACCCAAGTCTCGGCTGGTCACCCTCCCACTATGGGGTTTGTCAGATGTTTCTGGACATCTGTCCTCCCTCCCCTGGTGCAGTTTCTCCTCATTTCCTCTCCTCTCCCTCTGCAGTGGTTCCTGTGGGAACCAGGTGCCCCTCACAGTTGTGGCTGCCATCCCAGCCCACCAGCCAGAGGCTAAACACATTTCTTTTCTCATCTTATGCTCAAATTCCAGCTCAATCATGTGCTCCTTCCCAGGTAGAACGGACAGATCACCGCTGTGAGCACAACCCACCTCTCCCCTGCCTCACACAGACTCCTCTGTCATCCCTGAAGTCCCACAGGTCTGAATCCTGCTTCACTGAAGGACCTCAAATCCATCCACACATTCTGTTACTTACCTAGGGCAGCCACAACTCCCCATGAGGTTACCACCCACTCCCAATCTGCCTCTGAGGTGCATGAGTGGCCAGGGTTCCCCAGGTAAAGGTCACTGGAAACCAGCTGCTGTCAAGGACTGACAGCTTCTGCTTTGTGGGTTATAATGGCTTCTCCCAGGTCCTCCTCTACCCCTGCCTCACACTCCAGGCTCTGTCACAGCACCTCCAGGTTGGGTGTGATAAGCTCTGAACAAGGCAGAACCCACACCACCCATAAGTCTCAGGCTCTCAAGGCCTTCAGCTCCTTCCCCTGAGCCTGCCAGACACCGCAGATCAGTGAACCTGCGCAGCCTGAGGACCTGTGCCTTCAACCAGGGCTGCTGGCCTCCAACCCTGGAGAGTCAGAAACCTCCACTTGCCAGGAGCCTGGGACAGCCAGGGCCGCTCACATGTCATTCCTGTCACACACCACTCCCACCCCCAACCAAGCTGGCTTACAGCCAGGGGCCAACCAGTTGAGGCTGACCCCTGCCTCCTCCCCCAGACACACAGGGGCTTCGCCTGCTTGCAACCAGCCCTCTGAGTCACCAGGCCGGCCGGTTCCCTGCCGCTGCTCCCTCTTTGCTTTGCCAGGCATGGACATGCACTCTGGGCAGGGGAAGGGAATGAATGGAAGTCAGCACTTCTGGTGGTATGCGGAGGGCCTGGAGGCTGGGGCTGCAAGCAGCCTGGTGCCTGAGCATGTCTGGCTCCTGCAAGCAACCCAGCTGAGACACAAGGAACAGAGAGATGCCAAAGAGGGGCAGAAGAGCAGAGGACAGGGATGGGGTGGGAAGGGGAGAGATAGACCAAGACATGGGAGGGGGAAGCGAGAGAAAAGAAAGCAACACGAACAAGCCGAGGAGTGAGGAGAAAAACACAAAAACAAAAAGCACGGGTCAGTGAGACAATCCAAACAATTGTAGTCCCAGCAGCCTCAGGCCAGCGAGCACCCTCCTGCAGAGTCAGGCCAGGGTTGGGTGGCCACACACTGTGCCGCCCCTGCCCCAGCAGTCACATGGGGGTCCCTCTCGAGGCTATTTTCCCACAGGTTTTGCTGAGCCAAACTTCTCCCCTCCAGCTCTGCACCCCTCCTGGGCCATGTTCCCACATGGGTCCTAGCCACAGTCACACCTGCTTGCTTCTTAAGGATGTGTCCCCAAAGCCACACACATTTCCCACTGGGCGCAGAGACTCACAGCACCTCAGCTCACCCACCTGGGTCTGGCTATCCCACTATGGGGTTTGTCAGGTACTTTCTGGACACTGTCCTCCCTCCCTGGTGCAATCTCAGGTCCCTCCTCTCTCCTCTGCAGTGGCTCCTGTGGAGCCGAGGTGCCCCGTGTGTTGTGGCTGCCATCCCAGCCACTGGCTGGCCTCAGAGGCCAACACATTTCTCATCTTATGCTCAAATTCCTGTTCAATCATTCGTGCTCCTTCCCAGGTGGACGGGACAGATCACCGACTGTGAGCACAACCCACTTCCCCGGCTCTCACAGATTCCCTCTGTCATCTAGAGTCCCCACAGGTCTGAACTCTGCTTCACTGACCTCAAATCCCATCCACACACTTGTCATTTCTACCTAGGCAGTACAACCTCTATGAGGTTACCACCCACTCTAATGTCTGCCTCTGGAGGTGTGTGTATGAGAGTGGCCAGGGTTCCCCAGGCTGAGCCGAGGGTCCTAGCTGGGCTGTTGTCAGGACTTGACAGCTTCTGTGGGCCTATCACGGTCAAGCCCCAGGTCCTTCCCACCCCCCACCTGCCTCACACGCCAGGCTCTGGGTCACAACACCTCCAGGCTGGGTGACAGTTCTGAGTAAAGGCAGAACCCACACATAAGTCCCAGGCCTCTGCGTCTTCAGCTCCTTCCTGGCGCCAGACACTGCAATTCAGTGAACCCAGCACTGCTGAGGCCTGAGGACTCCAGCTCTTCGACCAGGGCAAGCACGGGGCCTCCAGCCCTGAGCTTGTGAAACCTCCACTTGCAGGAGCCTGGACAGCCAGGGCCACATGCCCACATGCCTCATTCTGCCACACAGCCACCACCCCACCCCCAACCAAGCTAGTTTACAAAAGCCAGGGGCCAAGCCAGGCTGGAGGCTGACCCCTGCACCTCCCAGACACAGGGCTTAGCTCTGCTTGGAACAACCTCTGAGTCACCAGCGAGCCAACCCGGCGTACCCTAACTTTTACCAGGCATGGACATGCACTCTATATGGGCAGGGGAAGGGAATGAATGAGCCGAGTACTTGGTGGCGTGGAGGCCTGGAGGCTGGGTTGAGCAGGGGTTGTAGAGGCGCTGGAGACACTGGGTTGACCAGTGCAAGAACCTCCAGCTGAGACAAGGAACAGAGAGATGCCAGAAGGGCAAGCGAAGGGACAAGAGGATGGGGTGGGGGAAGGGAGATGGAACCAGACATGGGAGGAAGCGGGGAGAGAAGAAAAGCAATGAGAACAAGAAAAGCAGGGTGGGGAGAAAAAGCCACAAAAACAAAAGCTTAGGTCAGTGACAATCCAAACAATTGCAGTCCCCGGCAACTCAGGCCAGCGCAGCACCCCTCGCAGCCAGGCCAGGGCTGTGGCCACCTCTCCTAAGCTTGGGAGGCCGGGCAGAGGGACCCTCCAAGGTCACCTGGGTGGCCCCTCCAGTACTACTGGGGCCTAAGGCCTCTCTAGCTCGCTTGGAGACCCAACTCACTGCCCTTCAAGATGGGACCCTCTCCCAGTGACTCTATGCACTATCTGTAACTTTATGCACAGAGCCCTCAGAGCCAGGGCCTAAGCTGGGACATGCCGCAGCCACCAGACTTCAAGATCCTGAGGCTCAGAAAGAAACCAGCAGAGCATGTTCCAGGATCTGCCCAGAAAGAGCACATGTGAATTGACTGGATTTCCCTGGGTTGCCTTAAGAATTTACCAAGTGGTATAAGACATGATCAATTCCTATGTGTCACAAAACTCAATCATGTCCCCTCCATAACTGGCTCAAGAGAACTGAGGACAGGTCCCAAGGGTACCACAGGGCCGAAAGGCTCGGAGCCACCCCTCTCCACCCTCACAGTCCGGGGCGTCAGCTGGGTGGTGTGCACATCAGCTCCTGACTCCTGGAGGCAGCCTCTCCTACCGCGCAACTCCCCACCCCTCCAGATACGGTGGGTTCCCCAGGGCAGGGGAGCCCCGAGGTTGGCCACAGCCACACACACCCAGAGGCAGCAGGAACCTGAGGCTGAGCTGGCTCCTAGCCAGGACTTATTACAACCTACTGCCCACTGCAGCACCGCGGCCTGCCAAAGGCACCCCTTCAGCCCAGTGCAGCCAGAGCGACTGGCACACATCCTGCCTCACCAGCAGCGCCTCCCTGCCCAAGCAACACACCCACTGGGCTCCAACAGGAGAAATCAGAACACACCAGTCGCCATGACTGGAGCAGGGTGAAGAGCAGGGCAGGGAGGTGCTGCCCTCACAGCTTTCCTACTGTGCCAGACCTGGGGCTCCAGGAAGGAATCAATTTTATAGTTCCCCGGTGTGGCTCTGCCCACTTGCTTGCAGGAACACATGACGGCTGGCGCCGTAGCCATCCTGCCCACAGGACCCACTGGGGAACAAACACGCATCCTGGACTCAAACAGGGTGGGGATGACCAGGAGCCTCACTTGCCATCTAAAAATAAGGGGCTTCAGGTAAGGCGAGACACGGCGAGTTTCTGCATGGCAATACAGGTAGCATGAGCCTGGACAGGCGACAGAAGCCTTGGGAGACACAGACCTCCCACAACTGCCTTTCTCCCCGAGCAACTGGGCGGAAGAAGGTGGAGCATCTCTGGGTACTTGGTCCGGCCACTGCAAGGTATTCTGAGCAGGGCCCACCCACCCCAAGGTCTGGTCAAGAGGAAGCAAATGTGGGGAAGAAGGGAACTGCACCTCCTGCCCTCCACAGGGACAGCCCCTGCTTCACTGGCCCGGGGGCACAGAATCTCACAGGTGACAGCTCAAGGCATTTACTTTTCTGGCTGACTCTTGAAGGTAGGTGTGCTACTGCTCACTCAGAGACAGAAGGAGCAACAGGAGGAACACAATGCAGTACGAGTGGCCCTGCCCTTCCAGAGCCACACCACGCACCACGAGTGCTGAAGGCAGGTGTCCCAGAGCCCAGCGAGAGCAGGCCAGGAATAACCAGGGCCCAGGCACCAACCAGGGAGGACAGCAGGTCTGCTCTGGAAGCAGGAAGGACACTGCAGGCTCTTTGTGACTCAGGGCCTTTAAGAAATGGGGTCCCTCAAGCTTTCCCCATTCTCCCACCCATGTGATTCGGTGAGATTTGGGGACCCCTATGCTCTGAGGAGAGCACTCACACTTGGCAAAGCATGGGGCCATGGAACTGGCTGCAGAGACTGTGAAGAAGCAGACCCACAGCATAAGCAGAACCAGAGGAAAAGTGACAGGATACTCTTCACAGAGTTTAACTCCATCACCCACATTCTGGAGGAAGCCCTCAATAATTCCTGTCAGTGACAAAGGCAAAAGTTCCCAAGCATACTGATTGCACAGGCGCCATGGGCACCAGACTACGTGGCTGATGCCACTTCAGGCAAGGGCCTGGATGGGCATGAGTCAAGCTGCTCCATGGAGGATGACTGACTGGAGATCTAAGGTTCACCTAGCTGCTTTCTCACTCTGACCGGTCCAGGGGTGGTGCTGGCTCCAGGAATAGCAACAGCAGGAACGACCCGGGGCCTCCATATGCACCTCCATTACGTCTGGCTGCGCGTGCTGCCCAGAGAGAGAGAGCGGGGACGAAAGGCGAGGCAGAGGGACAGGAGGGAAGCCAGGCTGCATGCAGGGGGGCACCAGGTGACACTGCATACGAGAAGGGCACCTTGCTCATGCTCTGGAGGATGGGAGAGTAGGGGGCAGAGGGAGGCAAGGAGGCTTCAGGCCACCCCTTCATGGGAGAAGCACACAAGGCACTGCTGATGATTACGAGGAGACAGGCAGTGGCTCCCAGAGTGGCATTGCAGCTCCCCGCCCCAGAGCAAAGGAAACACCACAACCTCATCTATTTCCCGCGCTGCCAGGGGAGGGTTCAGGAAAAACTGCACAGGAGGCCCGGAGGCCAGGCTTCCAGGCCTCAAGTAATGCTACACGTCAGGTGCAACGCCCCCTGCCGCCACGGAAACCTGAAAGTGCCCACTTCTTATTGACTTCTGAGTGACAGGTGGGTGGTGGGTTTCTTAGCACCACCCACCATCCCGAAAGCCTGTGAAAGAGCGGGATAAAGCAACCAGGCTGAGCAGGGTCCAGAAGCAAGGAGGTGGGAAGAAAAACTGTGGAAACATGCACCTTGGTGTGTGGGGACTACATTTTTGATACATCTCAAGGAATAGTGATGAAACCACATTTCAACAAAACCTGCAAAAAGCATTAGCTAGTCAAACCATTTCGACAATGATGCCAGACCATCCAGTGGGAAGGACAGTGTCTCCAACAAGCAGAGCTGGGAACACAGAATACCCATGTGCAGAACAGTGAAGCTGGGCCCTTCCCTTCACACCATGCGTAAAAAAATAACTCAAAATGGGTATGTGACCTGAGGATAAGCACTAAAACCATACACTCTGGGGAGAGAGGAGGCCACGGACGTTGCCCAGAAGCAGGAAAAGCGGGTACCGGCGGGCTTTTGAAACCAGGGATAACACTCTTGACATGAAAAAATACTGATTGGTAAAAAAGGCAACCAACAAGGCCGCACGGTGGCTCAACCCTGTCATCCCAGCACTTTGGGAGGGGCCAAGGTGGGTGGATTACCTGAGGCCAGGAGTTCCAGACCAGCCCTGGCCAACTTATAGTGAAAATCGAGCTCTCTAAAATTTAGGATGGGTTGGCAGTGCTATAATCACTTTGGGAGTTAGAGGTTTAGGAGGACTTGGGCTGAGGTTGCTGCATGCAGTGGGTTAGACTGATTTGAAAAGAAAAATTTGACGTGGCCCGGGGCAGATGGATTAGGGACTGGGATTACGTACAGACAGCAGGAGGCAGTGCTACAGAAATACAAAGAAATTAAAACTGGGATGCATTGTCAGCTACGCCGGGCAGGGGCGGGAGATACAGCAGACAAGAGGCAGAGGTTGTAGTAAGCCAAAATCAGCGCCACTCCCACTCCAACCACAGGCAACAAGAACAAAAACTTCGGTCTCAAAAAAAGCAGCAACTCAAGTGTCTACTGAGGGATGAATGAATAAATACAATGTGGTACATCACACAGTGGAACACTACAGCACTTAAAAGCAAAAGAGAGAATTCCCCTGACACATGCTGTAATCTTTAGTCCCATTGTGCTAAGGTGAAGCATGCTAGTCACACACCTGGGAAATAAGTACTATGTGCTACAAATACTCTGGGTATGAGATCTAGGAGTCAAATCCCTTAGAAACAGAAAGAAAACAGAATAGTAGTTTGCAGGGTGCTGGATGAAATTCCCATTTGTGTTTTGTTTGCTTTGCTTTTTGCTGACCAAGGGCCCAGTGGGTTCACCCACTGCATGCCGGGGCTGGTCCCGGACTGACTTGAGCAGTCCTTCCCTGCTTGGGACTTCCCAGGCGCTGGGATTGGGGTTGGTGAGGTTTGCAGTGGACACAGTTTTCAGGACTGCTTTGGCCTCACTTGCCGAGGTTGCGGCGTTCTCTGCTCGGCCTGCGGCAGGTTTACGGCGCCACGCTTTCACGGTTTTGCGTGTGGCTGAAGCAGGCTGGTCTTGAGCTCGTCGGCGACGTGAAACAACCTCAGTGTAACAACTATCAATTACAGTGTTAAAGAAAACGCCTCGATCCCTAAGGCACCTAAGTCTTAAAACTTGCTACACTAAGAGCTGAACCGAGCGGCGTGGCTTTTGGATCGCGGACTGTGGTTGGAGGCAATGTCAGGCTTTGGATGTGGGCCCGGGAGTTTTGGGAGTTTCAGGCCCCGAGGTTGGGATGTCTGTTCTGCGACGCCTGCGTTGCGTGTAGTTACCTGGAGTTCACGCTGGTAAGACCGGCACCGGACGTTTGCGGGCAGGGCGGGCGGCACCGTGGAACGGCCATGAGATTGCGTAAGCGCGGGACCGTTCCTCCGGCGGCGCAAAGCGGTTGGACTTTGCGCCGGGCCGGGAGCCGGGAGGTGAACAAACAGGGAAAGTCGAACTGGGTTGGCATGCTGCCACGCGCTGTTTGATTTGAGGCAAACGGCAAACGACTCCTTCCCTCAATTCCTTCAATGAAGGTTAACCTTCAACGAACACCTACCGGACCGGGACTGAGTGGCTGACCGCACTTGGGAAAGGTGGCACAAGGCAGCCCAGAGGGGTGGCAGAGGAAGACTCAAGCAGGGCCCTCCACTCCCCAGCCTGCCCGGCCTGGGCAAAACCGGCGCAGAGCCGTGGGCCGGCCCGAGTCCCTGAGGCCGCGGAGGAGCGGAGATGGCCTCCCGCAGGGGCTCAGGGGAAGCCCCCAGGGCGCCGGACGCCCTCTGCGCCGTCCCGCGCCACTCATCTGTGGGACCCATAGCGTCGCCCGCTTCGGGAACGAGCAGCCGACCGCCACGGCGCCGAAACGTCGTCATCAAGCTACGCGCAGGCACGCCCGCGGCCGGGCGAAGGCGCTTCTACCTCTTTGGGCGTTACCTCCGAGGCGCGTGCGCAAAGCAGAAGGCCGGCCGGGCGGGAAGTGGAGGCAGGAGTGCGGAGGAGGGTGGTCTGGCAAAGCTGAATGCGCCTGCGTTGGCGGCAGCGCCCAGGTAGGGCTCACGCACTTCTACCCAGCAAGGAATGCGCGTGCGCGGCAGGAATTGTTGATTGGTGCCTTCCCCCGCCCCGCCCGAAAAGCGACCCCTAGTGGTGCACCGGCGCGGACCAGAAAATTGCACGCTTTCTTGAAAGAGGCATTTACTGAGCGCCCAATGTATGCCTGGCACTGGGCTGGGTGCTGCCACCTAAGCGAGCACGACCAATGCAGTCTATCAGAGAGGCCCAGATCGCCAAGCAGCGGGCCCCTGCAGTCCGCCATGCCACTCCCGACGCCTAGAGCGCCGCTCAGCACACCGTGAGCGCCCAATAACTGTTGGGCTCCAATGACACCGCGGAGGCGGCCCCGTCCCCGCGCTCCCGCCGCTGCCGCCGGTGCCGCCGCTCCCGCTAGGGGCCGCTCCCGCCGGCGCTGGCGCTGCGGGGAGAGGGCGTTGGGCGCAGCCACTTCAAGGGGCGCGGCGGGCGGGGCGCACCTTTCCATGACCGCCCGGATGGCGGCGCAGGCGTAGGTCCTGGGCCGGGGTCGGCGGCGCCCCAGGGAGTGGAGCGGCCCGGCGGCTGGCGCTGCGGCGGAAAGAGCTGAGCACCGGGGAGATGGAGCTGTACGAGCTGGCGCAGGCGGCGGGCGGCGCTATCGACCCGACGTGTTCCAGAGTGAGCGGGCGAGGTGGGGCACATGCTCCGCTAGACACCCCCGACCTCTGCTCCGGGTACGCCCGGCCCACGCTGGTCGAGGAGGAGCCCCGGCCCCTTTGCCCCGTCCTTGTTGGGTCTTCAGGGAGGTGGCCGCGCTGGGCGAGAGGGGCTCACCGGCCCGCGTCTGTCCCCGCCAGGATCCTGGTGGACCTGCTGGTAACGTGGCCCCCTCGCCGTCTTCCGGTCTCCAAGTCCATGTGTGCCGGGCAGAGGCTGGCAGGCGAGCCCCCGGACCCTGCGGCCCGTGTCTTTGCCCACGTCGAGCGTGCCCGAGACCCGGGTCAGAGCTGGGCCCTGTCCCTGCCCCAGTGGTAGGGGTGGTGGGCGGGAGGGGCAGGCGTGGCACAGCGGCGGCGTGGCCCTGGTGGCCAGGCCTGTCTGTCAGTCAGCCCAGCACCTGCAGGGCCATCCGTGAGCTCTGCTCACGGTCTTCTCAGCCTTAGGAGGCACGTCCAGGTCAGGTGGGCGCGAGAGTCGCGTGCCCAGGGTGGTCCAGGCTGGGTGGG